>OY757920.1:21669005-21693827 GCA_963585895.1 Sepioteuthis lessoniana | reverse complement strand
AAAAAGACCAGAAAACGACCAGAAAAAAGAAGGAAAAAAAGAAAGAAGAGATATCTATCCGACCTCCTATCAGGTAGGATTTGAGACAAGGTCATTTTAATGTGGGTAACCATGCATGCATTGAGACTCATGTGCAGCGGTCACAAAAATACTTGATCCCATCAGCATTTCTTTTAGTAAAGGCCTCTGGCGCCAAGCCAAGAGCTTAGCCCTGAATAGCAAGTAATGTCTGGGGGACAGCCCCTTGGGACAAGGTGATTTAAATCACTGAAACTGAACATGAACACTAGGAAGGCCCAAAGGGAGGAAGAGAAGTGTTATATTGTGGGGGTCTCAAAGGTTGTCACTTGACCCCCAACTGCTAAAAGGAAAGACAAACACATTTTTCACAAAAAACACTCCTGTTTTATTTCTGATGCTGCATTTTTAAACTATTGAGAAGGAAGAAATACTAAGTGATTTTCTTAGTTGATGGAGAGATCTGGGTTTTTTTATAAATCAATTCCCAACACTACTGTGGGAGAGGAGTGATTTCACTGACCCCCACCTTAAATATGTCTTAATTCTTTGCTACCTTGCTACCAAGAGATTTTAGAATCTCGCAAGTCTCACATGACTCCCTCTTGCCACTGAAGAAGATTTTATCCATTTTTCAAAATACCTTTTATGGTGACTGACTTTTGACTTCTCTCTGTTGGTCACATCTGCCATTGCTACCTTGGTACCAAGGGATTTTAGAATCTCGCAAGTCTCACATGACTCCCTCTAGCCACCGAACAAGATTTTATCCATTTTTCAAAATACCTTTTATGGTGACTGACTTTTGACTTCTCTCTGTTGGTCACATCTGCCATAGCTGGGTGCTGAGGTCATGGGTGTTGCACCACATTACAGAAGGAGGAAGGGAGAGAGGGAAGGAAGGAGGTAAATTAAAAAAGAGGTGAATGGAAGAAAAACATGGCAAATCAATAGTTGGAAGGAAGGAGGAAGAGAGGGAGATTGAGCAGAAGAGAAAAGTAAGTAAGAAAGAGAGAAAAAGGAAGGAAGAAGATCTAGTTGGTGGATAGTGGGAAGAGAGAGAAGGGAGAGAGAAGGAAAGAGAAGGGAGGAAGAAAGAGAGGAAGGAAGAAAAGAAAAGGAGAAGGGGAGAGAGAAGAAGGAAGAAGAGAAGAAGAAGGAAAGAAAGGAAGGAAAGATGAAGGAAAGAAGAGAGGGAAAGAGAGTAGAAGATAGGAAGGAACGAAGGAAGAGAAGCGGAAGGAAAGAAGAAAGGGAAAGAGAGAAGAGGAAGGAAAGAAGGAAGTGAGGAAGGAAGAGAAGAGGAAGGAAAGAAGGGAGGGAAGAAAGGAAGGAAGGAAGGAAGGAAGGGAAAAAGAAAGGAAAAGACGAAAAGGAAGAGGAAGGAAAGAATAGAGGGAGAAGAGGAAGGAAGGAAAGAAAAGAAGGAAGAGAAGAATAGTTGGAGGAAGTAATGAAGGAAGAAGACTTATGAGATGAAGGTTTCTGGTTAGATGCCTTTTAGAATTTAGGTAAACTTCTCAAAATATACAAAGTGTGATCAAAAAGTAACAAGACTGAAGTTATAGACATTTTAATCATAAAATTAAAAATATAAATGAAGATGTGTGCCTAGCTGAGTAACTTACATAATAAGGGGACAATGTCTAGATGTCTAGACTGTTATCTAAACCTCTAGACTTTGTTGAGCTGAGTCATTGTTAATTTGAAAAAAACATTATAATGCCAACTTTGATACTTTTCAGATTAAATAGTTTTGGCAAAACATGTCTGTGCTAGTTCAACACCTTCCATAAATCACCAAATCTTTTGTTTATTACCCCAAAAATTCATCTCAAGGATAAGATTTAAGGACATGGATGACACTAAAAGAATATGATGGTGCAGTTTCATACCATATCTGAAGATATGGAAACCTCAATAGAATAAATAAATATTTTGAAGGAAATTAATAATTAATTCATTGTTCATTTCTATCTTGGTAAATAATGTTCTGGTTTCAATACTTTTTGAACACACTTCATATATATATATATATATATAACTCTGAAGGAAAAATCACTTGAGATAACAACTTTATATTCATCTGTTTACCACATGCATGTTGTTAACTGATATGATTAAGAAAAACAAAGTAATGCATTGTTCATGATACTTCTATAATGATAACATCAATGACATAGGATGTTGAGTCCAAAGTGTTAATCAATGTAGAAGAGAAGAGAAAGTTCTCTTTGGTTGGTTGGTTGGTTGGTTGGTTCTAGGCGAGGTAGTTAGTCACATTCCCATTCACCAAGGTCCATTAATATATCCAATGATACACTAATGGAAGAAAAGACAAGTTAAGCCCATTTACACATATAGAAAAAGTTAATTCATACATATGTACGAGAAGTCTTGACAAAAATACACAAATGTATTCCAACAAATAAAATGTGCCTATATTATTCTATGAAGAAGTAGTATATGAAAGGGCTATGAAATAGTAAGTGATGAATACTTTACATTTCAATGACAAGGTAAGAGTCAATGTTCATTGCTAGGGTTAGAGATAAAGTCTCTTCTGTTCAATGAACAGAGATAAAAAGATACTTCTTAATTGTTCAAAGAACAGAGACTAGAAGCCTACATCTTTACCATTCAAAAAAAGAGGAATAAGAAAAAACAAGAAGAATTCTGAAGTTCTCATGTGACTTGTAGGGAACGAATAAATAAATAAGAAAATTAAATTTAAAAAAATAAATAAATAGATAAAAAGAAAACTATTAAATTTGAAGAAACCCCCAGAGGTTTCTAACGGAAAAGGAGATGAAGCATGCATAAAAAGAAAAAAGGATTTTTTCCTCTTGAAAAAGGAGACGATATTATCTTTCTCTTTCTGGCAGTGTCCGTCGAACCAACAACACCATTTTGCTGTCTGATGTTTTGGGCACCACGCTACATCCTGGGACGTAGCGTTGGTTAGTCCCTTCACCCAATAAATAAAGGAAAGTATTGAAGAAATATTTTTGTCTTTTATCTATTTCTATCTTTTCTTTTTTGTATATTTCTTTTGGGACTTTCTTTGGGCAAGGCATTGGGCCGGACAGTCAACGTGGGGTAAAATAATATAACCAAAATATGGAGTCAGATATCTTACGGCAACACAGCCTTGCCCTTAGCCCTCAAACTTTCAAAGCCTTCAAATCTCACAGACTATAAGGGGTCTAAAGAACATGCCTTTAAAATCCATAGGAGACAGTTATTTATTGTCTTTTAACATTATAATTTTTTATAACATTGCAAAGTTGTCTTGTTTCCCTTGGAACCCAAATAGAACTCAAAAGTTGTTTTCATCTGGATGATGGAAAAAAAGAACACACACATTTCAATTTTATAGTCCCATTTTATTACAATGTTGTTTTGTTCGGTTTGACTGTGATAGCAAGTTTGCTTCCAATTGTCATTTTGTAAAGAACTTTCTTTGTTTAAATTTTCATTATAACCCTTGGGCCTCACTAAAGGTTCAAAGCTCTAAGAGGAGTTTTAAATGCTGAGCCTCTGTAAACGAACTGCTCAGTTCTGAATGATTTGTGAAAACCAACTGACTGTAAAACAAAATTAATTCTTTCCATCTCTTTCATTATGTGACATCTCTCAACTAGCAAACACTTATATTTCTATAAAGTCTTATTAAATCCTGGTACACTTAGATTCTTACATGATGAAAGGATGATCTATGACTCTTGCCCATCAGTCACAATTTCTACTGCAGTTGACCTTGTGTTAAAAAATCATTATAAGCTTCTGTTCATAATGGCCAATAAAATCACAATATCAAATCCTGGATCTGGCTACTTAGTGTGGCAACAGGTCTAGGAGGAGGAAAACTCTGAATTCAAGCCAGCTACATCCTACTTAAAAATTGACCTTCTCTGACATACTCCCCAAAGTGTGTAGGGAGGGATAAAAACATATAATCTGAAGGTTTCTCAAAAACTTAGGATTTCTTGGGCGGCGGAAAGCAAATGCTTTTAATATTCTGGAATGATTTTTTTAACAAGAGGCCTTGAAGCATGATATAGTTTAGAGGCCTCACCAAGTCTAAATCCAGCACTGCTAGTCACCAAAATCAGAACTGGAAAAGCTCACTGAAGTGACCTGATGGAAACTAGTGCTTTCCGTATGAATTGGATATATATTTTTACCCAAACCCTCTACTCCAAGCAGGATGTGACACAAGGCTAATTTTTAAGCCAATAAAGCTGGTTTGAGTCTTCCTTTAATACTGATTGCCACATCAAAGTTAAACAGCCTATTCTGCTTTACTATTTACCCTGTAGCAGAAAGAAAGAATTTCAAATTATTATTTAGTGCAGGAATCATTTTGCTATTGGGGTTTCAATTTATATATTTCATCCAATAAGAATGATTCATGCCATTCTGCCCAGATGACTTCCCTGGGCAATATAAAAGATGGTGTAACATTCTATTGTCCTCTCTTCTTCACATATTTTTCGAGCAGGACAGACTGACTCTCTTCTTCACTGACTCTTCTTGACGATTCCGGCAGTAGTAAAATACCATCACAACATGAGATGAGTACATTCAATTTTTGGGCCAGTTTTCCTTTAGGAGTTCATTCTTTCATCATTTATTCATTCCTCCTAGACCCACTTGTCCTCAACACTTCAAGGTTAGATGTTTAATTCCGGCTTAATCATTTGCAACTGTTTTTACTTCCATGTACGAACTCACAGCACAATCGCTATCTTTCTGGTTGTCATAAAACTTCTTGAAACTCATCAATATTCTCGTCCTCATCCCTGTATTTCCTTTCTTCTTAATGTAACAGGGCAGACTACAATTTGCCCTTTCGTTAAAACCCATAACTAGGGTTGGTTTGGTTTATTTGTTTAATGGCATATCAACCTTTGTAGGTTATTTAATGCCAAAGCCATTCTCATAGAAGAACAGTAGTAGCACTATTTAACCCATAGCTGGGAGGGTAAGGAGGTTCATACCTTTCCAAAGGGTATTTGCCTGAAAATGAACTTAATAGCACAAGTGGAGTACGAACTCGTTTACTACAATTCCGCAGCCCATTGCTTTAACCATTACACCACGAGGACACCCACCTAACTAGGGGAAGAACACATTGATTCATACTTTTCCCAAAGGCATTAGTGCAAAAGGAAACACAAAAAACCTCATCTAGGATTTGATCTCAAGTCACCTGTACTTGAACTGGTTGGAAATTGATTACTGAAAATCGGTTACCGACTTCATTCTACTCTTCTCTGACAAACAAAAGCACCCTCGTCACTGAAATGTAATCCCATTCCTCTTGCGAGTGTCGTTTTTTATGCTTGCTTTGGAAAAAAATTTGCATAAGCCACTCCCACAAATTCTCGTAGCTAGAGACCATGTATCTTTAAATTGAGGTGTTTGGGCGGCCATCCAGTCTTCTCTTTTCGTTTAATTCTTTCACGTGATCAATTCCATTTCCTATGACCATAACAATTACAGTAAGCGTGCCTCTAAATGTGATTTGTCAGTAAGTTTGGATAAGCACTCATAAGCAATGTCAAAATTGCTAACGTTGTTCATCCGGAAGCACTTTCAACATAACACTTTGCATTTTATCAGAATATCATTTGTATTTGTTATCTATAAAGGAGAAGGAAAGTGAGTTTCCTTGGGAAATCATGGGTTTTTAAAGGTGCATCAGCGGCTGGTGCTGCTTTAGCTTAACTCACAACCAATCATCTCCGTGTGCTGCTGCTGTTGCTGCATCGGTAGCACAAACTCACAACATTAGTATTAGGTAGGAATACCTGAATCCGTATTACTGTATTCAAACAAATTATTATTACTATAGAGTACTATTAAAGTACTATAAAAAAACAAATGATCACAATGGAATGTTGAAAGTTTAAATAGTTATGATAATAATCATACATTTATAAATGAATCAAATTTCAGTATTCTGGGGATTTTTATAAGCCCCGAAAAGCCCGGTTTATTCCTACGTTTTGTAAAAGAATAAACCTTACTTAAACAGCAGTAGAGATTTGGGTGAGAGCTTTTGAAGAAAGGAAGACGAACGCCTTATACATGCAACAAAATTTATATACCACAACAACAACAACAATAAACAGGGTTATACACCAAATGGAATATACAACGAATTGGAAGAGTTCACAAAAGAGAGTTCAAAAAAGAATTCACAAGGTTCCGATAGCTGGAAGGGTTTTGTAAGGTTTAGTTGCAAGGGTTTTATAAAGTAGGTTTGATAAGGTAGGTAAAGTAGTTGGTTTGCAGATAAAATGCCTGCTGGAACTTAACTGTGTGTGTCCAGTTCCTTTTAACTCTGCACGTGCGTTCGTCGCTCTTGGGTCCCGGGTGGTGGAAGGTACCAAAATACGTATGCCGTCAAGGGCTGCTACAATGGACCTGATGCTAACAGTTGTTGGTAGTGGAACCAAAAGAGAGCGAGTCTCCAGTCGAGCTCCTTTTTATGATGGACACCACGTGACCCCAAGAGGCTGCTGCTGTTCGGTGAAACAGGATCACCAGTTCCTTACCAAAATTTCTACAGTATTGAATAACCCATAAGGAGTTGATATGCCATTAAACAAATAACCCCAGCCAAATCAAACCATTTTACGGTATAAACAACTTTTCTAATACAAAATTATCTGTTTTTATTTTTACTTAAACAAAAATAATTTTTTCTATCTGATTTTTTTTTTTCAGTTATTCGTTTAATAAATCACAAAGTTTTGTAGGGGGTGTTGTTTTGGTGAATGGTGAATATTTTTGGTCCCCCACAATTTATGTTGGCTCATTATTTAAAAGGCAAATGAATTAAAGATGTGAGAGACACGGAGAAAAGAACATTCAAAACTAAGCAGTACAAACAAAATTAAAATTATATATCAAGAAATACATGAAAAAAAGAAAACATTACAAATATTCTAATATCATCATCATCATCATCATGTCGTGCCGCCAGCACGGATATCCCTGACCCTCTCTCGCCACTTCTCCCTATTATCCATCGCCTCTGGCAGGTCTTCAGGGTTACATCCTGTGTCCTCACATAGCTGCTGTATGTAAGTTCGAGCTGGTCATCCTGCTTTTGCTCGGCCATATGTGGGGGTCCATAGGAGTACATCACTTATGAGCTCGTCCTTGCTTCTCCAGCAGTGTCCTGCATGTCTGGTTCGTCTAACTTGTATAGTTTTCGTGATAGGAGGCAAGTGGCCGTATAGTTAGTGTCTTGTGGGGTGTTGTCGCCAGGACTTGTTCAATATTGCTCTCAACATTCTTGTGTAATTGCCGTCTAGTTTCTTCTCCAGCCGTTTAGTTAGTGTCCATGTAGTGCATCCATACAGCAGTATCGATACAACCGCTGCCTGGAAGAAACTGCATTTCATTTCATCAGTCAGGTCTGATTTCCATTTGATCGAGAGCCTATCGATAGCTGTTCATGCTTTCGTTAGTCGTGTGTCAATGTCTTTTTCGGTTGATGAGACGCTATTTCCTAGGTTGGTGAATTTGTCTACTAGTTTCAGAGAGGCTCCGTCTAGTGTGGTAATGTTGCCCGTTTGGTTGTAACACATATATTCAGTTTTGTGTGCATTGACATGGAGGCCAATGCTCACTGCGGTTCGTTCCAAACTATGCAGTAGTGTCTCTGCTTGATTAGGTGTATTCACCAGTAACGCCAAGTCATCAGCATAATCGGCGTCGGTGATTGTTTTTGCGGGGTACCTTTTGCTTCTTTTCTTCGTCAGCTCGAAGCCATTTTCTCTGATTTTGTCGATTGACATTCTAAGCACGTAGTCTAGACAGATGATAAAGAGGTACGGGGCTAGCGTGTCTCCTTGTAGTACTCCTGCAACAATGTCAAAGTATTCTGTGTCTCCATCTGGTGAACGTACTTTCACTTTGGTGTTTCTGTAGAGAATCATTATTGCTGCTACGGTTCAGTTGAATATTCCTCTGTGTGCGTGCTTGTGTGTATGTACTTAACACGTGCCTGTTGAATATTCCTCTGTGTGTGTGTGTATGAGTGTACTAACACGGATATTAAGGAAAAAGACTATATATTGAGAGTGTCATGTCAACTATAAAATGTATGTGGACTAAGTATTTCATGTAAGGTATCGATATATAGAAATATAGCAACGTGTCCAAGAAGGCATGTGTTTTCTCCCATGTTGGTTCTTTGTCTTTTTTGGGGTTTGACGAACTTTCTGTGGTTGTGTTCGAGACTGGAGCAAGTCAAACCAAAAAGGCAGAACAAGAAAGAAAAAGGTTGCTGAATGTATACATTTTCGTGGGGTTGACTGCTGGAAGTCAAAATGTAAGAGAGAGAGAGAGAGAGTGAGAGAGAGAGTGTGTGTGTGTGTGTGTGTGTGTGTGTGTGTGTGTGTGTGTGTGTGTGTGTGTGTGTGTGTGTGTGTGTGCTATCTTTGTCAGTGAAAAATGTAAGAGAGTGAGTTCTTGGAAGACGAGAGTATATATAAGCAATCCTTGTCATGCAGTCGGCTCCAAATGCGCGAGACAAAATCAAAGTTGCCGACGTAGTTGTGAGCACTAAACACGTGACTTTCCTGACCAATAGGTTCCTGAGACTGATTAGTTTACCAACGTCCGCCATCTTTGTTTCAGGAACAAATGGCACCACAGTCATTTTGAAATACAGGAGTTTAAATTCTCTCTCTCTCTCTCTCTCTCTCTCTATATATATATATATATATATATTATTCCCTACAGTTTTATACAGTAAAATTAAAATTTGTACAAGTTAGGACATTTTTATCAACACATATCTCTCCTTTTGAATGTTCTTTTTATATCTTGAAATTCCCTGAAGGTTTTTCTTACACTTATCTAAGTGCACAAATTTAACAATTTTTGCAGGGGTGCAGTCAACCTAGCATTACCACAGCTAATATATTTTAGTAACAAGACAAATTGTTGTCTTGCCCTGTTACACTGAGAAATGAGTAAAACAAATAAGTGTACAAGAATATTGGTGAGTTTCCAAAAACTTTAATGACAGCTTGAGAGATAACTCTGTACTGTGAGTCGTACAAAGGGGAAGAAAGCAGTTGCGGATGTTAGAGCAGGAATTAAGCATCCAACTTGAAGCTTCCAGGACCAGTTGGTCTAGAAGGAACAAGTAAATGATAAAGGAATGATCTTCAAGAGAAAATAATGGTGCAAAAATAGAAAGCGCTCTCCTCATGTTGATGTTGATCTGTTCTGCTGCTAGAATGAGTGAGGAAGAGAGTGAGAGAGTGTTTGCGCTGCCTTTTATACTATCCAGGAAAGTCATCTGAGTAGAATGGCTTAAGTCATCCTCATTGGATAAAAATATGAATCAAAGCCTCCACAGCCAAAATAATTCCCACGCTAAACAATAAATTTGAAATTATTTCTTTCCACAATAATATAATGTCATAAGTTACTCTTCTTACAATTAACTCAAAATATGACACAGTAAAATTAAAACTTTTACAAATAAGGATATTTTTATCAGCATATTGTTGTTTTTTGGTTTTTTAAGCAACTTTCAAATTACAAAAGTCTCCAATTTCAATTTTTGCATCAACACAAATACATTTTAAATAACACAATGTTTAATTAAGTAAAATATAAACTTTTTCAGGTAAGTACATTTTTATTGTTCTTTTGTAATTCAATTTTTTTTTAATGTCCTCGAAGGTTCCTATACTTTTCTAAGAGGCACAAATTTAATCATTTTCAAGAAGGTGCTGTCAGACCTAGCGCTACCACTGCTCACATATGAAGTCATAAATTATATAGTTTCATCTAAATTTACATAGAATTCACTTTAATTTGGAATGATTACACAAAAAATTTTTAAAGTTCATAACTGTTTTATATTTGTTGCAAAAAACTGAAACTAACAAGTCAGCATTTGTAGAGAAAGTGAGCAATATTGTGGAAATTTACTAAGCATTTTGCTTAGATGTGGCACAAGGCCATGTGAAAGGGGCACCCAATGAGACTCGAACTCACTCGTGTAGGTTTTCTAGTCGAGCTTGCTAACCATTACACCACCAGAGCAATATTGTGCATCATACAGTCTTCTACTTCCCTATCAAAGACTTTGCAATGGTTTTAAGTAATATAGTTTTAACCAAAAGCATATAAGAATAGCTCTTTCTAAAAATGTCCTATCAGTAAAAAAAAACACATTTCATAAATACTAAAAATAAACCTAATTGACGCCAAAGCTGATTCGAAATTTCGACCATTAACGGACACACCACCTTACTCCTTAGGGATAGGAACTAACCAATAGAATTAGAGGAAACAAAGTTTAATTTCAGCAACAACTTAGAATTCTAGGGATGTATATATAAAAGAATTGATAACTTGTAAGGAGTCAAAAGAAAGTGAGAGATAAGAAAAACATCGTAAAAAAATTTATCTAATAGACCTCAAGATATTTAGAAACATAGCTCCACTAAAAAGAAACAAAAGACAAAACATTCAAGTGAGTAATTTCCTTTTCTTCACCTACAAGCATGTATACACTCAAAGAGTTGGCACAGAAAATTTGCTTCCAACACCAAAATAACTGCAAAAAAAGGACTCTATCCACCATATCACACATAATTGAAAATTTAAAAATTACTGTTATTATTTGTTTCCAATATTTGTGTTCCTGTTATTTCTTGTGTTAAAATTTAATTCCTGAGGCCAAGTTTACAACGACCCACCTTCATACAAACAACAGCTTATCTTCTAAAGAGTTTCACAAGTATATAATAGCAATGGGAAAGCAGGGTTATAAAGTAGTATTATCATTAATATTGATAATGACTGATGTGACTTAAAAGTACTTGATCGAAAATTAAATGAACTTTAGACAATTTCTTTATAACTATAACCCAGCAGTATATCTTATTCACCAAGAAGAAAAAAATATTTTTTAAAAAGTTAAACTAACAGAATTTGTCATTTTTTTTTTTATGAAGTCAGCCTGAACAAGGCCATAGCTGAGGCTTACAAAAATACTAGGCAAAGAGAAAGTTACCCTGAAAATAAACCCCATTAATGCTATTTCATGTTTCTTCTAATTCTTTTTGTCAGCATGTGTGCACACAATTTATATTGATTGATTTATGAGTCCTGTTTAGTAAAATATTCTCATTAGTGAATCATTCATAATGAAGTAAGACATCTGTTGATTTTCCAATTTCTTTTATTGCCCAGATTTTCCTTACTACAACATGAATTAGCTCAATATTATCTTGATAGACTCAGTAGAAAATACAACTATGTGCCTTAACACACACACACACACACACACACACACACACACACACACACATATATATATATATATATAATGCTATATTTAAGCTGCAGTTTTCATTTAAGTAAGTACTGTTATGTTTGGTGGTTGGGAAGATATTTTAGTCAAATCAAAACTAAACAAGGACCTATACTAGCATTAGTATATCTGTAATATACTAATATAGAATCCAACCAAAGGAAAGACAAAATCAATCTATATGTAAGAACATTAAACCTTTTGTATACATAATATATATACAAGTTGTTTTAAAAATAATGAATGTACAAACTTGTCCCCACAGCTAGAACTACATCATATAGTTCAATGAAGAAACAGTAAATGGAAGAGGTACAAAATTGCAAAAGGGTCACTTGATAAGAATAGGTAAAAGATAGATTTACTCTTTCTTTGCAGTGGTCAGAGAGAACATTTCAACAGTTCAAAGTCCAGAGGTAAAAAGGTATTCAATGTGGTTTGGTTTGGTTTGGTTTGGTTTGTTGGGTTTTATGGCATATCAACCTTTGTTGGTTATTTAACGCCAAATTCATTTTTATGTGAATAATCTGTTCCATTTAAAACAATTCAGTTAAGCATAAGTACACAGTTTGTCAAAAACATTTCTATTTCAAACTATTCAAGCAGTTATATGTAACAATTCAGTTAATTGTAAATACAGTTTTAATGTCAAAAAACAGTTCTATTTCAAATAATTCAGTTAAGCATAATCACGTAGTTTAAATGTAAGTACGGTTTAAGTGTCACAAACATTTCTATTTCAAGCTATTCAGTTTACTCAAACAATTCATTTTAGCATAAGTATGCTGTTAGTTCTATTTAACCCATAGACAGGGCCCTGTCAGGTGCTACCACTCCAGGCCAGAGTGGACCTGGGAGCGATGGCAATGAAGGGGTACTCTGCATTCCCCAAATCTCCAGCATTACTGGAACCTCACCATCAGATTGTTTAGTGTCATATTCAGGACACTCGTTGGGGGGGATCTTACCCCTCTGCAGAGAAGCAGTCGGTGTATTCTACAGCCCCAGCTGACTGGGCAATATTCAATGTGGGTTTCTAAAACTGTCACGTGACCTCCAACTGGAAATGCAAATTATCTAAGGGAGATAATTGTTTATTGATTCCCTATAGATATTTCATAAAAACCACTGGCAAGATTCTTTTTAACAGTTTTTTATTGATTTTTTTCATGTTCTTTTCGAAAAATTTTAAAAGGTTGATTAAATTTTATTTAAAATCATCTTAAAGTTTTAATCCTTAAGCACTTTCCACTATCATTGGTCATTTTCAAGGGAAGAATTTATCAAAAAATACAATGAAACTTTTGTTTTTAATATCAATTAAAGATGTGAACCATGAGACAACCAACACAGATAATTCAGTTATTGTGGTGAAAGCCTGAGTA
Organism: Sepioteuthis lessoniana; assembly: GCA_963585895.1. NCBI lineage: Eukaryota > Metazoa > Mollusca > Cephalopoda > Myopsida > Loliginidae > Sepioteuthis > Sepioteuthis lessoniana. The sequence continues at coordinate 21,681,062 of OY757920.1, read as the reverse complement.
GAACCAGCCACTCTATTCGGATAAGCTGGTAACAGAAAAATGGTTCATCAATGTGTTGCATACAGACCCTTTACAAAGCCGTCAATCAGAAATTCTCTCATCATCATCATCATGTCATGCTGCTCGCATAGATATATCCCTGACCCTCTCTCGCCACTTTTCCCTATCGTTCATCGCCTCTGGTAGGTCCTCAAGGCTACATCCTGTATCCTCACATAGCTGCTGTATGTATGTTCGAGCTGGTCGTCCTGCTTTTGCTCGGCCATATGTGGGGGTCCATAGGAGTACATCACTTATGAGCTCATCTCTGCTTTTCCAGCAGTGCCCTGCATGTCTGGTTCATTTAACTTGGATAGTTTTCGTGATGGGAGGTAGGTGGCCGTATAGTTGATGCTTTGTAGGGTGTTGCTACCAGGACTTATTCAATATTGCTCGCAACATTCTTGTGTAATTGCAGTCTAGCTTTTTCTCCAGCCGTTTTGTTAGCATCCAAGTGGTGCATCCATACAGCAGTATCGACACAACCGCTGCCTGGAAGAAACTGCGTTTCATTTTATCCGTCAGGTTTGATTTCCATAATGATCGATAGCTTATCGATAGCTGTCCATGCCTTCGTTAGCCGCATGTTGATGTCTTTTTCGGTTCATGAGACACTGCTTCCTAGGTAGGTAAATTTGTCAACCAGTTTCAGAGAGGTTCCTTCTAGTGTGGAAATGTCGCCTGCTGGATTAAAGCACATATATTCAGGTACACATATGAAAATAAGCGGAAGTTGTCATGTGGTTGAACGGAAATGTATGGATGTTATGAAATGATATATACAAATGCTCACATGAGATACGGGCAGTCTTGAGGCAGTCTCAACTTGCAGCCAGAAGAGATACAGTCAGTTACAGAGAGCACCAGCGAGTGGCTGGGCACCCCACTGGGGTCAGAGGCTCACAGTGGGCCTCTGATTGAGTATCCTTCGGCCAAGAAGCAGAAGTGCTAAGTAGAGCCTTGAAGATTACACAGAGAGGAATGGTCAAGAAAAGAAGAAGTTATAGGTCAATGAGGTAGTCTTCATTCATCTTCCTGTCTCAGTATGTCTCTCTCTCACCTACCAAAGATTGACCCCTTTTGAGAATAAAGGGTGAGAGTTATATTTTTATAACCAGGTGTTATGATTGTTCTTCCTCCATGTATATTCATTTCTTATAACAAATGTGCCACAGATTCTTTAAGCAATACTCCTCAAGTTGAGAATTTTTTAATTGCTCCTCAACTGGTTGCCTTACCAAGATTAGTGAGCAGAGTTTGTCCCATTATTTTGCCTGTAACCATATTTACCAACCCCTCCGCTCAGGCAGGATATGACACAAGGTCAATTTTTGAGCAAAGTTTAACAGGTTTGAATTCAGAGTTTTCCTTCTCCTAGACTAGTTGCCTCACCAAAGCTGAAGAACCTAGTCTGCCCTACTATTTACCCATAGCTGGAGGGAGAATAATTGGATTCATACCTTTCCCAAGGGCATTAGTGCTATGTGAAATGCAATCAGTCTCGTCCAGGATTTGAACTCGTGTTGCCGCGTTCATTTCCTACGACTATAACCATTACACCACAGGCACCTCCACCTCCTTATTTTGCCTGTAACTGAGCAGAGTAGAGACAGATACATGTCTTTTCCAAAAACGTTAGAGCAAAGCAAAACACAAAATAGCCTCATCTATTTGAATTCGACAATAAACATTCTGCTGTTAGTTTGTTAATACTGTAGCACTGACACAACATATGCTTAGCTGAATGCCATATTTATAAGAGAACTAACAACAAGAAACAAACAAGGGAGACAACCATATATAAAGAGATATAAAGTTAGATAACTCAAACTTCAATATTACTGATATCTTCTTGTGAAGAATACAGTTCTATTTGAAATTTTTAAAAAATGTTTATTTATGCAGTTAGTCTCTCAGGATATCTGATGAGGCTCCCAAATTTGTCAGGCAATCTGTGACCTGTTCTCAACCACAGATCCATTCAGTTTGGATCTCCTTCATGATCATTTCCTTCATTCAGGCCACATCAACTCTCAGATGTTGGTTAACTCATAAGATTGATAACTTTAAAGTTTCTACCAGAGACACATTTTTTTCCAAAGGACTTCTGGCAACCGAGATGGCCTGAATATTTCTTGCAGCATGGGCAGCTATCAAAGCATCAGCATCAGCTGCCTCACTGAATGCAAGAGTCTGAGAGGCTAAGGAACTCTGTCACCCTGTCAATATTTTTTGATAATCAGCATATAGGATCCATTCAATTCATTTTGTCACAAACATGATAAAGCCACCCTGCCAGTATCTGTCCTCTAAGCTAGCAGAGGTGACATCTGAATAGCCAACAATATTTGTATCCACAGGTTTTCCCAGCTGTTGAAAGGATATAGAACCTGTCTTTGATTTCAATTTTAGTAGTAACTTGTTGGTCTCAAACAAGTAACTTCACTTTCAGAGATTTTCCAGTGTTGCTCATCCTACATACTCACATCATTTGATCGGACAGTCTTTTTAGATCTGTCTTCTCTTGAATCAACCAGTCAATTTTTTCTTAAAGACCATACTTTCTTTATGTCTATAAGGGATATAGATGAAGCATATTGATTTTGTTCTTTTGTCCTCCCATCTTTTGTTTGCTTAACACCCAATCCTAAAAATTTGAAGGTGCTATTTTTATGTGTTTCAACTTTGAACATTCTTTTTAATTCTCAGATCACTTTCCTCTGAAATGTATCATTTCCACAGAATATGAAAGCATCTTCATGCATTGCCAGAATACCCATTAAGTTACCATTTTCATCATACCAAAGAAACATTGTATTGTCATATGCCCTTACTATTCCTTATTTTGGTTAGATAACTCATGATTAACTCTCTTTTACCATAAACAAGGTATAGTGAAAATTGCCACTTACCTCAGTGCAAACGTCAGCACATATGCTCTGTATGCAAGATATATTTGTTTGACCAGAAAAACATGGCTGCCCTGAGTGAGCTTATATTGCAAATGGTCAGAAATTTTCATGCCAGCAGTCACGTAAAACCATGGAGAGTGAAGACGCACATGCAAATGAGGGTAGGCAGAAAAGAAAATAAAAACAACAAACATCGTCACTCAGAGCTTTTTTTTGTGTTTGCGTTGGATACAAATTGATTAGAGGAGAAGCAGCAATCAGTTTAAGGAGACGAAAGAGAGGATAATTGTGGAATATGAAAGGAGGTTTTTGGTCAGACATCAGTCTTTTTTTTTCTTGTGTCATTTAGAGACGCAACAACAGCTTTTCCAAGTTCACAAGGTGTATCATTTAATCCATAAATACATCTTTTCAGTTTCCATAATTGTGACTCTGGACATACATCAGGTGGTGGTCTAAGAAATACCTCTTTTTCCAACAGACCATCCTACAGAAATACTGAAGTGAAATCAGGAGTCTCCACATGCTACTTCATAACAGACTGTTAACATTACTCAACACAGAGCTTCCAAGCTGCATGTTAGAAAGTTTTCAGCTTATGCAAATCTTCTAACCACATGCAACAAGACAGGCCTTCATTATCTTCTTATTGTCCTTGGATTTCTCCATTATCACCCATCTTTTTTGTACACATTTCTAATCCATGTCAGGTACACATTCATATACTTCATGAATTTCCATGTTTTCTATTTCTCTTTTCTTTGTATCAATCACATCTTTAGCTTGTTCAGACGTGAGCAAAACTATATGTTCTTGACAACTGACTCTGTCTGTTACTTGGTGTAGTTGTCTCCATTGATCAATTAGATCTTTGTTTTTCACTTTTGATTTTATATTCAGCCAATGGCTATATTTTCCACTCGATTTTGGCTGTATGCTTGTAATCTTCCCTTTTCTCCATTCTTCATTTTCATTCATCTTATATTCCACAAGTACGTTTCCTCATAGTTTTTCATTCTTATCTTTCACTTCCTCACTTTTGCTATTAGGAATTTTATGTTGTCCTTCATCTTCTTCCTCCAAGACTTCATTTATCTCATTTGAAGAAATTTATTTTCTTCATTCCTTGGATTTCCAAACTTTTTGTTTACCTTCATCAAGTGACATGGATGCATCCTGTAAAATACATCTCCATGTCTAATCAGTGACCTTCCTTACTTAATACTTTTGCAGGATTATGCCGTCTCTTGCAATTTTGTCTTCTATAATAGACACTATCATTGGTCAGAAATCCTTCATCCGCATTAGTCCTTACATTAGCAGGATTATGCCATCTCTTGCAGTTTTGTCTTCTATAATAGACACGATCACTGGTCGGATAGCCTTCATCCACATAAGTCCTTATATTAGATCTCAAATTTTTTTGCTTCATTCAGCTTCCATTCAGCTTTTCCTTGCTGCATGTACGGCATTTAAATTTACTCTATGTCGCTGGTTATTGAAGCTGCCAATGCAGGTTACAAATCAATCAAAACCCAAATGCAAGCTCATTTGGGCTGTGTTAAGAATGATTCTGAAGTGCATTTTTAGTACTAAGAGCCTAAGGCAGGCTATTTCTGGCTCACATTTCTCCTTTTCTAATGTCTTTTCCATTGCTTCAACCACAATCAAATTGTGGCATTCTACAGTACCATTGTTGACTGGCCTTTCTGCTGCTGTAGTGCTTAGTGCATGTTTCAATATTCAACTTTTTATTCATCTGCCAGCAGCCATCATTATTAAATTCCCCTTCATTGTCATTCAAAAAACCATTTGGGAGCTCCAAAATATTATATCCATCCTAAAAATCTGTTATGAATAATTTCTTCATTCTTTTTGGTTTTAATCAGCCTGACATCAGAGTACCTAGTGGATGAATCAATAAGGTGTAGAATCCAATATTGGTTATGTCCATGTTTTTTAAATCCAGACGACACCTGCTTCCAAAAGCCAATCCTACTACTTGTTGAAGAGAAGGTTTTCTAAACTAGAAGCAAATTGAACAAAAATTACAAACATCTTTGATAAGTTCCAGAAACTCCTTATCATGGAAGATCCTACTGCCTCTAATCAAAGATATCAATCTCTCTTTTGATGCATGAGCAAATAGCCTATGCAAATTCTTGGCCTTACTTCTTTTCTCAATTCAAAGATATTTTTTAAAAACCTCACAACATAACACTATTTTTGGCAAACTTTCAGCTCTCAAAAGCATATTAGCCAATGGAATATTATAATATCCAGAAGTTGTCCTTTGTACTTTTATATATCTGTCTGAAATCCGACAGCTGTCATTTTTAAAATTCAGTAGCATTCCCGCAGTTTTCATTGATTTATGACTTAATAGCAAGGGAAAATCATTTTTGATGATATCAGCCTTAATATAAACACTGACATCTTTTACACCCCCTAAAGTTACTGGAAATTTGACTGCTTTAATAGCTTTTACCTCCACCCCATCTCCACAACAAAATGTCCTGTTAGACTCAGCAGTTACTACTAACCACTTATCTCAGTTATTTAATGTATCAAAGAATACATTTAACCAAATTCCTTTCACAGCAGTTTTTGAATATGCAAAGTCCAAGTCTACCTTACCTTGTGTCTCCTTCACAAGATTGAACATCTTTATTTTAAAATCATATATCAATGTTCGAAAACATAAATCAACATTGAATAAAGAAAAGCGTACCTGGTCTGAATCCATGATAGTATTAATATAATTTCCAGAACTAAAACTAGTACAGCCTCAGACAAAATGCTTAGACAAATTACATTTAAAACAGTGCATTAACTTATTTTGTCAGTCTATTGGATTTGTTTTATTTCCTCAATAAGTTTTTTGTTCCCTACAACTTCAGTATGAATTATAGTTTACCATTTCAAATGTTAGAAAATACTTTCTTTAATGTATCTTTCATTGCTGTATGTATTAAAGTTGCAAATGTCATCCTTGTTAGCTTTTCTTTTCCTTCTAATACAATCACCGCATTCAAAACAAAAAAACTCTGAACTCCTTCTAGCCAGGTAATTGCAAATTTATGAAATTTTTGAGAGAAAAATTTGTCCCAAACCAAAAAATAATTTATATTCCTTTCAGCTGTCCTTTTGTAGGAACTGAAATCCTTGAATGCCAAATATACCATTGTTGTGGGACCAATAGATATATCGATACTGTAAGCATTTATGAATCTTGTGATGTGATTGCCAACAAACTAGGCAAAGACGATAAGGACAAGAGGGTAAACTTGAAATGCTTTGATTGGGCAAATTGTACTTGAGGGGTTTGTATGTGTGTAGAATCACTGCTGCTTCATAATGTCCATGTAGTTTCAACAGTGTTGAAAGTCGGTGCAGTCAAAACAAGTGTAGACTTGGCTGTTTAAAAGTTTTAGGTGACAGCAAGTTTAGAAGATCAGGATAGAGTCTTGGTGCTTCATGCAGAGCGTAGATATAGCTATGTGGTCAGGAATCAGCAGAAAGTTGAAGAGGTGGATGCATCAGGAGTAGATGCCAAATAATCAATGTCTCAGTTTATTCAGTCACTGGTTAACTGGGGGTGTATGTCAACATAGCTTTGGTGATTGTCCAAGCTTGGTTGTCACTTGTGAACTGGTCTGCTGCAGGTCTGGAGATGCTGGAACTGGCCTGCTGCAAGTCTCGAGATGCAGGAACAGGTCTGCTGCAGGTCTAGCTGGTAGCTGCGTCGCCATCTCATTGTACCTGCAAAGTCTTACTACCTTGGAGAGGGTTGTAAGTAAGAGGACCAGAAGTTGTCCTCAGGAGACTTCCTGAAAAGCTTTGACAAGTGCTGTTTTTTTAGTTATTAAAAGAGCTAGTGTTGACTTTTATAATTAGCTTAGCCTAGAGAAAGGCTATGGAAATGACCTTTGGAATTTTTAGCACTGAAAAGAGCTGTTTGAGACTACAGTTGTGATTGGTCAAATCCTGGCATCAGCTATGCTAAGACTGTGGCTCTGATTGGTTAGATCCAACATCGGTGACTGGCTGGTAGAAGAGGCACTAGTAAGGGGTGTGCTTTTACCAGTGAGAAGGAATTCATCTAACTCCTTGGTCTCCAGGCACAAATGCCTACTGTGGATGCAATTTATCTGACATCCCATGGTGTCAGAATATGGCACAAGGTCATTTTATGGTGGGGTCCGCATACAAATCGAAACTCCTGCACAGCTGGTGTAAAAATTCTGACTCAACACATTTTACTGAACGCCATATTTATTTGTAAGCAAACAACTACAAACAAAGAAAACAACCATATGTAAAAAGATACCAAGTTAGACGACTCAAACACTATGTCTCATGCCAGCCTTTGCACTTCCACACAGCTATACGTACATATTACACCTCTATGCCCACACACTCATACTGAGAACAATATGATCATGCTCATGACTAGATACATATGTTCAAGCTTACCTAAGAGTTCATAGTGTCACATGCTAGCTTACAATGCTAACCAGGTAACACTTGGCACAAGGTTGCTAAGATGAGGCACCCAGTGAAGAATCAACTCATTACTCAGTAGAAATGGATCAGAGAGACTATTTTGTTCACCATGATAAGCTGCTTGTGCATCATAGAAAAATCATCACAATTTTATGTCAGAGAAAATAATTTATTTCAGATCCAAAATATATGCTTCTGTTATAAACTAAGCATAGCTTGAGGGAGTCTCCATGGTGTGGAGGTTAACATGCTGGACTGCAATATTATAATTAGAAAGTTCAAAGTCCAGGCGTACTTTTGCAATCAATTTCAAACTAATACCCTTGGGAAAAGTATGAGCCCCCTGAACCACACCCACAGCAATGGGTTAAATAGTACCACTGCTGTTCTTCTACGAGGATGGCTTTAGCAATAAATAACCCATGAAGGTTGATATGCCATTAAACAAAGAAAGCAAAGCAAAGTAAGTTTACTTTGGCACAAGTTTAGAAGTATGGAGCACCCATTAAAAATCAAACTCACTATCAATGGTCGGCTAAACTAGCTAACTAATAAACCATGTGATGCATTCAGATTTACTGCATTGTTCAAATAAAAATAATTATATTTTGCTTGAATTGAGTAACTTTTAACTGTTCTTTGAATAAATTTAAAACACAAAAGGTGGGGTGGATGGTATGCCTCCTTAGCAACAAGAAAACCTCATGAAATCAACTTCTTAGTAAATAGTCCTTCCTTCTTCTTCAGCCATTTTTCCTCCCATTCACCTCTCTTCAGCTCCACTCGTTCTGTGTCTCATCCGTCCGAGACTTCAACAATACTGTCTAAGGGATGTAGCTCACAGCACCTCGCTGGTATTCTCTACAAACTGAATCTCCAAACAACCTTTTTATACTTTCATCCAAAAATGAGAAGCACTAATGCCTTTTTACAAGAATCCTTGTTATGCCATTTAATAAAAAACCAAACCCAACCCATCAAAACAGAGATTGGTCAGTACTTGGGTTTATCCTAGTTATTCTACATCATTTGTTTTGGTCAGAAAACTTTTTTTAATAAGACCAACTTTTTCAATTTGAAGTTATATTTTTTGGGCAGTGCTGGTTTGGTTTGGTTTGGTTCATTGTTTAATGGCATATCAACCTTCAAGGGTTATTTAATTCTAAAACATCCTTGTAGAAGAATATCAGTGTAACTACTTAACCCATAGCTGGGGGAATAAGGACGTTCATACCTTTCTCAAAGGTATTAGCACAAAAGGGAATGTAATTGTGCAACTGAAGCTCAAACTCACTCACGAATGTCACAGACCAGATAGTTGTTTAAATTTCTGAGACGAAGCTTGATGATTTTTATCATTAAGGGTTTTCGGACAATTGTCTTCATCTTTATTGTTATTTCCACAACATTTTGGCCAATATGTCATCCAGCCTTCTTCAGGTGTTTGTTAAAATCAGGAACCTTCACGGAACTTCAAACTACGTCCTTTATTGAATCCATGGGGGTCACCTATTCTGATTCCGTTACGCTATGTGTCCTATAGTTATAGACGTTGTTCCCTAAGCTTCTAAGGAGACAATCATCAGGAGGTTGCAGGGTTCAATCCTGACTGCAGGCGAGTAACAATACAGGAATACTTAACACTTGTACCCGATTATGGCTAACGGAATCAATACGGGCGAACCCCGTGGATTCAATAAAGGACATAGTTCGAAGTTCCATGAAGGGTCCTGATTTTGACAAACACCTGAAGAAGGCCACAGGACATATCATCCGAAATGTTGTGGAAATAACAATAAAGATGAAGACAATAGTCTGAAAACCCTTAATGATAAAAATCACAGTCCAGTTGTTACATATTGACTTTGACAGACTGATTAGTTAGGAATTTTGAAAACAGGATATTGCACCTAAGTTAACAAGGGACAACAAAAATAAATGGCATGAATTGAGAACTGGAAGGAAAAATGTGTGGCCATTGAGAATATTATATAAAGACAAGAGATTTGCAATCAAGGGAGAGATTCAGTCATTAGGAGAGAAGTGGTCAGTCGAGTAGATGTCAGCCAATTTTGTATCAAAACTTCCACCAAAGAAGTAAAAAAGAAGGGCTCTGAATATGTCTGTCCCCAACACAGTGTCAATGATAGCAGTCCTCCATTAGTCTTAGTCTCTCTGTACCTCTTTGAAACATTTTAACTGCTTGTGACCGGTCCTGTCTTTCCGACTTGCCACATCAATACACTGGTTCATTCAGTCCTACTGTGAAGCAACAAATGCAACAACAACAATGCTGAGATTACTCCTTTTATACCAGTTCTGGCTGGCTGAAATTTGCATATGTCACAAATCCCGTCCCACCAGAGATGAGACGCGTGACCTACAAATTGCACCCCTAAGGACATTCATGCTTCTATTTTTTTTATACTTCCGGCACCCCACACACAAGACACATTCGCATTCATTTTGAACTTTGAGGTAGGCCATTTCGCTCATCACTTCTTGCTTCTTTCTTTCTTCCTTTTGGTGTTGCTATAAAAGGAATTCATTCCACACAGCTTCATTGTCACATTTCATTTCTCTTGTTCAGCCGGCTCACCACCTGTTTTTTATCCAGCTGACGACGGTTGCTGGATTCACGTAAATGTCAGCTGTTCTGCCTGCATATACAGCATTCCACGTGTTATCTCTTTGAATGACAAACCCTGGTTAGCTCATTGGAGGCAGCAGTCTGCAGGTTCTGCCTTTTAATTTCACTACACTCTCTCATGCATACAGCCATTTTGACCTTTTTGTTGTAATAAAAAAGAGAGATATATTTTTATAAACAAAAGTATTATAGTTTTTTCTTTGATATACAACACAGTTCATTATCCACTATGCCATGTGAACTCACTCTTAGCCAATACTGGATATCCCAGCTAATATTCACAATAGGTCACTCAAAAAGTGCTCAAAACTATCTACTGCATGGTTGAGTGACAGGTGACTAAACCAGTTCTTTCACCAGATTTACCTGATGAGGAATGTTGCTAGACACTTTATAGGACAAAAAATTAAACTTTTCAAAAGAATGGATGAACCTTTTTGTAGAATCAGTGGTCATCTCGTACACTCATCCTACAATGGATATGAAGATCTTGATGAATCATCCATCTCAGAGAAAAACAAAAATATATAAAACTAGAAGTGACATTAGCCTAGCTTTCATTAAAGCATTTATCTTAGAGGATAACATCCAATTGTGTAAGTCGGCTTTTCTTTTTAATTATATCTTGGCCATATCCAAATTCATCATATACATGAAAGTTATTCAATAAATAAGGGAAATTTTTTAAAGAAAGCAAAATTTTTTTTCAGAATTATTTTACAAAAATGTAAACTTTGTATTGTTTGGAATTGGTTTATAGCAAAAGTTATTTTAATCTCTCAAAAATATTTGTTTTTAGAATATTTAAAATAGTGGAAAATCAACCAGAGTGCTCCAGGCTTGAACAGAGGCCTATCATCAAAATTCTCATGGCTGAGAAGTCCAAACCATGTGAAATTTATTGAAGAATATGTGTTGTGTATAGAAAAGCATGTTTTAGTAAAAAAAAATGTTTACATATAGGCTAAACATTGGTTTTCCACAACAAGCTAGAGTCGAAAAGATAGTCCATTGAGTGAAAACAATGACTCGCTGGTTAAAGAAAAGTCCTGGGAGCAACAGTCAGTCAAGAAGGTCATGCTGACAGTCTCCCAGGTCATGAAAGGAGTGATCGCTGTAGATTTCCTTGAAAAAAATGCAACTGTAAACAGTGCTTTCTATTGCCTACTCCTGAGGCAAAATTCAGCTTTGAACGACCCTCACATATATATATATATATATATATATATATATATATATATATATATATATATATATATATATATATATGTATGTATTTATCCAAACCACCTCTGTACTGGAATGTGACACAAAGTTGGTTTAATATGAGAACCTTGCAAAAAGGAAGCCCATCATGGGGAAATGCTAAAAATAGCTCAGCTTTGTTGGTATTTTCCTTTTGGAATGCTTCAGAAGTAAACCCAGTTCTCACTCTTTTTGGGGAGAGAGCAGGTGATAGCTGTTAGTGGAGGCCCCTGGTACTGAGCTGATCAATTTTTACACCAATCAATGCATAAATGTACCAGGTAAGGTTTGGTTTGGTTAGGTTTTATGATATATTACCTATTGTTAGTTATTTAATGTCAAATTCTGTTTTTACATACATGGTGGATTCAATAAGTTTCCAGACTTTTTTGTACAGGCATTTAAAATTGTCATAGACTCTTGAAAATTCAGTATATTATTGCTCTACATCTTATGAGATGACTGACCAATTTTTATGATTTCAGGTTCAAAAGAACAGCTACAGCAGCAATTGGAATACACCCTACTAAAGCCTTATTGCCACAGCTGATGAATTTCAAAAATGCTATCTGGATGTGAGGACACTTTAGAAGAACAATATGCAATAAAATTCTGTTTTAAACTTGAAAAAATGCCACAGAAACGTATGAAATTCTTCAGACTGCTTTTGGAGCATCTTTCATGAATCGAGCATGAGTTTTTGAG